>OY723399.1:0-7500 GCA_963210345.1 Inga oerstediana | reverse complement strand
GTTTAGGGTTTAGGGTTTAGGGTTTAGGGTTTAGGGTTTAGGGTTTAGGGTTTAGGGTTTAGGGTTTAGGGTTTAGGGTTTAGGGTTTAGGGTTTAGGGTTTAGGGTTTAGGGTTTAGGGTTTAGGGTTTAGGGTTTAGGGTTTAGGGTTTAGGGTTTAGGGTTTAGGGTTTAGGGTTTAGGGTTTAGGGTTTAGGGTTTAGGGTTTAGGGTTTAGGGTTTAGGGTTTAGGGTTTAGGGTTTAGGGTTTAGGGTTTAGGGTTTAGGGTTTAGGGTTTAGGGTTTAGGGTTTAGGGTTTAGGGTTTAGGGTTTAGGGTTTAGGGTTTAGGGTTTAGGGTTTAGGGTTTAGGGTTTAGGGTTTAGGGTTTAGGGTTTAGGGTTTAGGGTTTAGGGTTTAGGGTTTAGGGTTTAGGGTTTAGGGTTTAGGGTTTAGGGTTTAGGGTTTAGGGTTTAGGGTTTAGGGTTTAGGGTTTAGGGTTTAGGGTTTAGGGTTTAGGGTTTAGGGTTTAGGGTTTAGGGTTTAGGGTTTAGGGTTTAGGGTTTAGGGTTTAGGGTTTAGGGTTTAGGGTTTAGGGTTTAGGGTTTAGGGTTTAGGGTTTAGGGTTTAGGGTTTAGGGTTTAGGGTTTAGGGTTTAGGGTTTAGGGTTTAGGGTTTAGGGTTTAGGGTTTAGGGTTTAGGGTTTAGGGTTTAGGGTTTAGGGTTTAGGGTTTAGGGTTTAGGGTTTAGGGTTTAGGGTTTAGGGTTTAGGGTTTAGGGTTTAGGGTTTAGGGTTTAGGGTTTAGGGTTTAGGGTTTAGGGTTTAGGGTTTAGGGTTTAGGGTTTAGGGTTTAGGGTTTAGGGTTTAGGGTTTAGGGTTTAGGGTTTAGGGTTTAGGGTTTAGGGTTTAGGGTTTAGGGTTTAGGGTTTAGGGTTTAGGGTTTAGGGTTTAGGGTTTAGGGTTTAGGGTTTAGGGTTTAGGGTTTAGGGTTTAGGGTTTAGGGTTTAGGGTTTAGGGTTTAGGGTTTAGGGTTTAGGGTTTAGGGTTTAGGGTTTAGGGTTTAGGGTTTAGGGTTTAGGGTTTAGGGTTTAGGGTTTAGGGTTTAGGGTTTAGGGTTTAGGGTTTAGGGTTTAGGGTTTAGGGTTTAGGGTTTAGGGTTTAGGGTTTAGGGTTTAGGGTTTAGGGTTTAGGGTTTAGGGTTTAGGGTTTAGGGTTTAGGGTTTAGGGTTTAGGGTTTAGGGTTTAGGGTTTAGGGTTTAGGGTTTAGGGTTTAGGGTTTAGGGTTTAGGGTTTAGGGTTTAGGGTTTAGGGTTTAGGGTTTAGGGTTTAGGGTTTAGGGTTTAGGGTTTAGGGTTTAGGGTTTAGGGTTTAGGGTTTAGGGTTTAGGGTTTAGGGTTTAGGGTTTAGGGTTTAGGGTTTAGGGTTTAGGGTTTAGGGTTTAGGGTTTAGGGTTTAGGGTTTAGGGTTTAGGGTTTAGGGTTTAGGGTTTAGGGTTTAGGGTTTAGGGTTTAGGGTTTAGGGTTTAGGGTTTAGGGTTTAGGGTTTAGGGTTTAGGGTTTAGGGTTTAGGGTTTAGGGTTTAGGGTTTAGGGTTTAGGGTTTAGGGTTTAGGGTTTAGGGTTTAGGGTTTAGGGTTTAGGGTTTAGGGTTTAGGGTTTAGGGTTTAGGGTTTAGGGTTTAGGGTTTAGGGTTTAGGGTTTAGGGTTTAGGGTTTAGGGTTTAGGGTTTAGGGTTTAGGGTTTAGGGTTTAGGGTTTAGGGTTTAGGGTTTAGGGTTTAGGGTTTAGGGTTTAGGGTTTAGGGTTTAGGGTTTAGGGTTTAGGGTTTAGGGTTTAGGGTTTAGGGTTTAGGGTTTAGGGTTTAGGGTTTAGGGTTTAGGGTTTAGGGTTTAGGGTTTAGGGTTTAGGGTTTAGGGTTTAGGGTTTAGGGTTTAGGGTTTAGGGTTTAGGGTTTAGGGTTTAGGGTTTAGGGTTTAGGGTTTAGGGTTTAGGGTTTAGGGTTTAGGGTTTAGGGTTTAGGGTTTAGGGTTTAGGGTTTAGGGTTTAGGGTTTAGGGTTTAGGGTTTAGGGTTTAGGGTTTAGGGTTTAGGGTTTAGGGTTTAGGGTTTAGGGTTTAGGGTTTAGGGTTTAGGGTTTAGGGTTTAGGGTTTAGGGTTTAGGGTTTAGGGTTTAGGGTTTAGGGTTTAGGGTTTAGGGTTTAGGGTTTAGGGTTTAGGGTTTAGGGTTTAGGGTTTAGGGTTTAGGGTTTAGGGTTTAGGGTTTAGGGTTTAGGGTTTAGGGTTTAGGGTTTAGGGTTTAGGGTTTAGGGTTTAGGGTTTAGGGTTTAGGGTTTAGGGTTTAGGGTTTAGGGTTTAGGGTTTAGGGTTTAGGGTTTAGGGTTTAGGGTTTAGGGTTTAGGGTTTAGGGTTTAGGGTTTAGGGTTTAGGGTTTAGGGTTTAGGGTTTAGGGTTTAGGGTTTAGGGTTTAGGGTTTAGGGTTTAGGGTTTAGGGTTTAGGGTTTAGGGTTTAGGGTTTAGGGTTTAGGGTTTAGGGTTTAGGGTTTAGGGTTTAGGGTTTAGGGTTTAGGGTTTAGGGTTTAGGGTTTAGGGTTTAGGGTTTAGGGTTTAGGGTTTAGGGTTTAGGGTTTAGGGTTTAGGGTTTAGGGTTTAGGGTTTAGGGTTTAGGGTTTAGGGTTTAGGGTTTAGGGTTTAGGGTTTAGGGTTTAGGGTTTAGGGTTTAGGGTTTAGGGTTTAGGGTTTAGGGTTTAGGGTTTAGGGTTTAGGGTTTAGGGTTTAGGGTTTAGGGTTTAGGGTTTAGGGTTTAGGGTTTAGGGTTTAGGGTTTAGGGTTTAGGGTTTAGGGTTTAGGGTTTAGGGTTTAGGGTTTAGGGTTTAGGGTTTAGGGTTTAGGGTTTAGGGTTTAGGGTTTAGGGTTTAGGGTTTAGGGTTTAGGGTTTAGGGTTTAGGGTTTAGGGTTTAGGGTTTAGGGTTTAGGGTTTAGGGTTTAGGGTTTAGGGTTTAGGGTTTAGGGTTTAGGGTTTAGGGTTTAGGGTTTAGGGTTTAGGGTTTAGGGTTTAGGGTTTAGGGTTTAGGGTTTAGGGTTTAGGGTTTAGGGTTTAGGGTTTAGGGTTTAGGGTTTAGGGTTTAGGGTTTAGGGTTTAGGGTTTAGGGTTTAGGGTTTAGGGTTTAGGGTTTAGGGTTTAGGGTTTAGGGTTTAGGGTTTAGGGTTTAGGGTTTAGGGTTTAGGGTTTAGGGTTTAGGGTTTAGGGTTTAGGGTTTAGGGTTTAGGGTTTAGGGTTTAGGGTTTAGGGTTTAGGGTTTAGGGTTTAGGGTTTAGGGTTTAGGGTTTAGGGTTTAGGGTTTAGGGTTTAGGGTTTAGGGTTTAGGGTTTAGGGTTTAGGGTTTAGGGTTTAGGGTTTAGGGTTTAGGGTTTAGGGTTTAGGGTTTAGGGTTTAGGGTTTAGGGTTTAGGGTTTAGGGTTTAGGGTTTAGGGTTTAGGGTTTAGGGTTTAGGGTTTAGGGTTTAGGGTTTAGGGTTTAGGGTTTAGGGTTTAGGGTTTAGGGTTTAGGGTTTAGGGTTTAGGGTTTAGGGTTTAGGGTTTAGGGTTTAGGGTTTAGGGTTTAGGGTTTAGGGTTTAGGGTTTAGGGTTTAGGGTTTAGGGTTTAGGGTTTAGGGTTTAGGGTTTAGGGTTTAGGGTTTAGGGTTTAGGGTTTAGGGTTTAGGGTTTAGGGTTTAGGGTTTAGGGTTTAGGGTTTAGGGTTTAGGGTTTAGGGTTTAGGGTTTAGGGTTTAGGGTTTAGGGTTTAGGGTTTAGGGTTTAGGGTTTAGGGTTTAGGGTTTAGGGTTTAGGGTTTAGGGTTTAGGGTTTAGGGTTTAGGGTTTAGGGTTTAGGGTTTAGGGTTTAGGGTTTAGGGTTTAGGGTTTAGGGTTTAGGGTTTAGGGTTTAGGGTTTAGGGTTTAGGGTTTAGGGTTTAGGGTTTAGGGTTTAGGGTTTAGGGTTTAGGGTTTAGGGTTTAGGGTTTAGGGTTTAGGGTTTAGGGTTTAGGGTTTAGGGTTTAGGGTTTAGGGTTTAGGGTTTAGGGTTTAGGGTTTAGGGTTTAGGGTTTAGGGTTTAGGGTTTAGGGTTTAGGGTTTAGGGTTTAGGGTTTAGGGTTTAGGGTTTAGGGTTTAGGGTTTAGGGTTTAGGGTTTAGGGTTTAGGGTTTAGGGTTTAGGGTTTAGGGTTTAGGGTTTAGGGTTTAGGGTTTAGGGTTTAGGGTTTAGGGTTTAGGGTTTAGGGTTTAGGGTTTAGGGTTTAGGGTTTAGGGTTTAGGGTTTAGGGTTTAGGGTTTAGGGTTTAGGGTTTAGGGTTTAGGGTTTAGGGTTTAGGGTTTAGGGTTTAGGGTTTAGGGTTTAGGGTTTAGGGTTTAGGGTTTAGGGTTTAGGGTTTAGGGTTTAGGGTTTAGGGTTTAGGGTTTAGGGTTTAGGGTTTAGGGTTTAGGGTTTAGGGTTTAGGGTTTAGGGTTTAGGGTTTAGGGTTTAGGGTTTAGGGTTTAGGGTTTAGGGTTTAGGGTTTAGGGTTTAGGGTTTAGGGTTTAGGGTTTAGGGTTTAGGGTTTAGGGTTTAGGGTTTAGGGTTTAGGGTTTAGGGTTTAGGGTTTAGGGTTTAGGGTTTAGGGTTTAGGGTTTAGGGTTTAGGGTTTAGGGTTTAGGGTTTAGGGTTTAGGGTTTAGGGTTTAGGGTTTAGGGTTTAGGGTTTAGGGTTTAGGGTTTAGGGTTTAGGGTTTAGGGTTTAGGGTTTAGGGTTTAGGGTTTAGGGTTTAGGGTTTAGGGTTTAGGGTTTAGGGTTTAGGGTTTAGGGTTTAGGGTTTAGGGTTTAGGGTTTAGGGTTTAGGGTTTAGGGTTTAGGGTTTAGGGTTTAGGGTTTAGGGTTTAGGGTTTAGGGTTTAGGGTTTAGGGTTTAGGGTTTAGGGTTTAGGGTTTAGGGTTTAGGGTTTAGGGTTTAGGGTTTAGGGTTTAGGGTTTAGGGTTTAGGGTTTAGGGTTTAGGGTTTAGGGTTTAGGGTTTAGGGTTTAGGGTTTAGGGTTTAGGGTTTAGGGTTTAGGGTTTAGGGTTTAGGGTTTAGGGTTTAGGGTTTAGGGTTTAGGGTTTAGGGTTTAGGGTTTAGGGTTTAGGGTTTAGGGTTTAGGGTTTAGGGTTTAGGGTTTAGGGTTTAGGGTTTAGGGTTTAGGGTTTAGGGTTTAGGGTTTAGGGTTTAGGGTTTAGGGTTTAGGGTTTAGGGTTTAGGGTTTAGGGTTTAGGGTTTAGGGTTTAGGGTTTAGGGTTTAGGGTTTAGGGTTTAGGGTTTAGGGTTTAGGGTTTAGGGTTTAGGGTTTAGGGTTTAGGGTTTAGGGTTTAGGGTTTAGGGTTTAGGGTTTAGGGTTTAGGGTTTAGGGTTTAGGGTTTAGGGTTTAGGGTTTAGGGTTTAGGGTTTAGGGTTTAGGGTTTAGGGTTTAGGGTTTAGGGTTTAGGGTTTAGGGTTTAGGGTTTAGGGTTTAGGGTTTAGGGTTTAGGGTTTAGGGTTTAGGGTTTAGGGTTTAGGGTTTAGGGTTTAGGGTTTAGGGTTTAGGGTTTAGGGTTTAGGGTTTAGGGTTTAGGGTTTAGGGTTTAGGGTTTAGGGTTTAGGGTTTAGGGTTTAGGGTTTAGGGTTTAGGGTTTAGGGTTTAGGGTTTAGGGTTTAGGGTTTAGGGTTTAGGGTTTAGGGTTTAGGGTTTAGGGTTTAGGGTTTAGGGTTTAGGGTTTAGGGTTTAGGGTTTAGGGTTTAGGGTTTAGGGTTTAGGGGTTTAGGGTTTAGGGTTTAGGGTTTAGGGTTTAGGGTTTAGGGTTTAGGGTTTAGGGTTTAGGGTTTAGGGTTTAGGGTTTAGGGTTTAGGGTTTAGGGTTTAGGGTTTAGGGTTTAGGGTTTAGGGTTTAGGGTTTAGGGTTTAGGGTTTAGGGTTTAGGGTTTAGGGTTTAGGGTTTAGGGTTTAGGGTTTAGGGTTTAGGGTTTAGGGTTTAGGGTTTAGGGTTTAGGGTTTAGGGTTTAGGGTTTAGGGTTTAGGGTTTAGGGTTTAGGGTTTAGGGTTTAGGGTTTAGGGTTTAGGGTTTAGGGTTTAGGGTTTAGGGTTTAGGGTTTAGGGTTTAGGGTTTAGGGTTTAGGGTTTAGGGTTTAGGGTTTAGGGTTTAGGGTTTAGGGTTTAGGGTTTAGGGTTTAGGGTTTAGGGTTTAGGGTTTAGGGTTTAGGGTTTAGGGTTTAGGGTTTAGGGTTTAGGGTTTAGGGTTTAGGGTTTAGGGTTTAGGGTTTAGGGTTTAGGGTTTAGGGTTTAGGGTTTAGGGTTTAGGGTTTAGGGTTTAGGGTTTAGGGTTTAGGGTTTAGGGTTTAGGGTTTAGGGTTTAGGGTTTAGGGTTTAGGGTTTAGGGTTTAGGGTTTAGGGTTTAGGGTTTAGGGTTTAGGGTTTAGGGTTTAGGGTTTAGGGTTTAGGGTTTAGGGTTTAGGGTTTAGGGTTTAGGGTTTAGGGTTTAGGGTTTAGGGTTTAGGGTTTAGGGTTTAGGGTTTAGGGTTTAGGGTTTAGGGTTTAGGGTTTAGGGTTTAGGGTTTAGGGTTTAGGGTTTAGGGTTTAGGGTTTAGGGTTTAGGGTTTAGGGTTTAGGGTTTAGGGTTTAGGGTTTAGGGTTTAGGGTTTAGGGTTTAGGGTTTAGGGTTTAGGGTTTAGGGTTTAGGGTTTAGGGTTTAGGGTTTAGGGTTTAGGGTTTAGGGTTTAGGGTTTAGGGTTTAGGGTTTAGGGTTTAGGGTTTAGGGTTTAGGGTTTAGGGTTTAGGGTTTAGGGTTTAGGGTTTAGGGTTTAGGGTTTAGGGTTTAGGGTTTAGGGTTTAGGGTTTAGGGTTTAGGGTTTAGGGTTTAGGGTTTAGGGTTTAGGGTTTAGGGTTTAGGGTTTAGGGTTTAGGGTTTAGGGTTTAGGGTTTAGGGTTTAGGGTTTAGGGTTTAGGGTTTAGGGTTTAGGGTTTAGGGTTTAGGGTTTAGGGTTTAGGGTTTAGGGTTTAGGGTTTAGGGTTTAGGGTTTAGGGTTTAGGGTTTAGGGTTTAGGGTTTAGGGTTTAGGGTTTAGGGTTTAGGGTTTAGGGTTTAGGGTTTAGGGTTTAGGGTTTAGGGTTTAGGGTTTAGGGTTTAGGGTTTAGGGTTTAGGGTTTAGGGTTTAGGGTTTAGGGTTTAGGGTTTAGGGTTTAGGGTTTAGGGTTTAGGGTTTAGGGTTTAGGGTTTAGGGTTTAGGGTTTAGGGTTTAGGGTTTAGGGTTTAGGGTTTAGGGTTTAGGGTTTAGGGTTTAGGGTTTAGGGTTTAGGGTTTAGGGTTTAGGGTTTAGGGTTTAGGGTTTAGGGTTTAGGGTTTAGGGTTTAGGGTTTAGGGTTTAGGGTTTAGGGTTTAGGGTTTAGGGTTTAGGGTTTAGGGTTTAGGGTTTAGGGTTTAGGGTTTAGGGTTTAGGGTTTAGGGTTTAGGGTTTAGGGTTTAGGGTTTAGGGTTTAGGGTTTAGGGTTTAGGGTTTAGGGTTTAGGGTTTAGGGT